>CM044012.1:4249752-4297252 GCA_024085815.1 Flaveria linearis | reverse complement strand
TATATAAATTTGATTAAAAGATCAACAACCCATAATAAAAATATATAAATATATATTATATATAGGATTGAAAAATTATTAAATAAAATTGGATGATAAACGATTAGTAGTTTAAAACTATATGGCATTAATTGTGTTTTATAAATATAATTTTAGTAGGAGATAATCAAGGAAATTTAAATCACAAAGATAATTACCAAAATTAATAGATACTTATTTTACCAAAGTACCCTTTGTAATAAAAGGAAAAGAAAAATTAGAATCAATTAAATGAATGGTTGTGATTAGTTCTTCAACTTCTCATTAAAGATGAAGTTCTCATTTGAACCTAACTCTATATATATGTATGTATATGTATATATATGTATATATATGTATATATATATATATATATGTATATATATATGTATATATATATATGTATATATACACACATATATGATAGAGTATGTGTCCTTGTCATTTTCATACTATTATAAACTTTACATGATCACTAACTAAACACCAACTCAACTTGTTGAACTAAGTGATCAACATATTCAAAGTTATATTTTGTACATAAAGAATCAAGTCTAACATCAACCATAAAATACTAAATTTTTACACCTTTGTTAGGGGCTGTTGGTTATGGGCTGACCCGGCTGACGGGCTGACTCGGTCAGCGGGTCAGCCCGTTTGATTTCGGGAAAGTGCGCAGCTGACCGGGTCTCATTGCTGACCCGGACCTAAAACAAATATGCTGACCAAGCTGACCAACCTGACAAGCCTTCACCTCCATAACCCGCGAGCGCCCCCCACAATCCGACCCTCGGCCTTCACCACCTTCGCCTGCACCTTCGGCTTTGACCTTCGACTTGGTGAATCGATTTGGTGGTGGTGATGTGAATCGATTACCTGAATCAGTTTGGTGGTGGTTCGGTGGATTGTGGTGGTTGTTCGGTGGATTGCGGTGGTTGTTCGGTGGATTGTGGTGGTGGTGGTGTGAATTGATTTAGTGGTGGTTCGGTGGATTGTGGTGGTGGTTCGGTGGATTGCGGTGGTGGTTCGGTGGATTGCGGTGGTGGTTCGGTGGATTGCGGTGGTGGTGGTGTGAATCGATTTGGTGGTGGTTCGGTGGATTGCGGTGGTGGTGGTGTGAATCGATTTAGTGGTGGTTCGGTGGATTGCGGTGGTGGTTCGGTGGATTGCGGTGGTGGTGGTGTGAATCGATTTGGTTCTAGTCTGATACAGAATCAAATAGCCAAGTTTCAGTCAGAAGCATTCCCAGTCATAACTTCTAACTGGGTCAGCTTCTGACTCAGTCAGATCTTACCCAGTCAGTTTTATCAAACTGCCCCTTAATCTTACTTGCCCATCAATTCTCTTAGATTTGTTTTAGTCGGCATACCTAATTTTAGCTTTCATATATACAAATAAATTACACCACCCGTACATATGAAAATGTGGTTGATTATAATGTTAATTTAGTTATATAAGCAAGCATCTAGTAGTTGATTAGATAAAAGGAGGTAGATTATATGTCCCAAAAGAATACATTTGTGGGTGCATTATGTTCTCATATTACATCTGGGATAATACCTATATCTCCAATTAGCCAATATAATCCTACAAAAAAGAATCTAATTTCTAAATAGTATGAAAAGTATGCTTAGTCATTCCAGTGAATCAGTTGGCCAAAATCGCTGCCACAAAGAGATCTTATCTTTGTTATCTAATTTTTTAATTCCTCCATAGAAACCATCAGACTCATTTCCTTCTTCACGATGGTCTTTTCGGTTAACCGTCATATGCCTCCAGCGTGAACCAGGAGCATACTGCTTGAACTCCAACACCACCGTATCTATCACATTATCACTCTATTATGTATGCACTTTTTCAATTATTACTTATAGGACTTGTATATAGTTAAGGACCTCCATTTTCACCATTTCACTATTTAACTAAATTGCAAATTTGACTGACTTGTGATATGGAGCCCATGTAAAGTAAATTTACACCTATGGTGTTACAGAATGATAATGAAAGATATACTCACCGCTTTCATAGCACCTGCAGTAAGTGTCATTACCATCACATAACTCCAAGTGCCCTATAACACCATACCACCAACCTGCAAATTATTTTACATTCAAAAAGATAAGATAAATATAAGAAGTATATATAATTTCTTTTGAATAATGTGTATACCAAGAACATACCATAAGGAAACTGCTTGTTCTTCTCCATTGAATCTCAATGTGATCATTTGGTTGTAAGTCATTCAAGCAACTTGAAATATGAAGATCATAGGGTGAATTATCAATAGGTGTTTCCCTTAGTCTATCCCATGTCACTCCACTCTCTGTAGCTACTGCCCTTTGCCCATGTGGTGAATATCTGCTCCATATTGAAAGATATTCAAATCTTACTACCTTGTGTTCCTTTATGACGATATTTAAAAATAAACTTATATTAGTTTAATGAATTCTACCTAGCCACGAAAGTGTTGGAGTGGGAATCGTAACTAAGTTGCGCATCGTAGCATGACATGACAAACCCAACATGCCCATTCTGTAAATCCAAGAGATTCAACATATCCAAAACATTAATACGATTAACTTGCATAAATATTTTTATCAATTGAAGTCTGTAAAATAGAAGGATGGTGATATAAAAGGCGCTAGCTTGTGTAGTTGTATCCTTTAATAATTTAGTTTCAAGATATGTTAAAATCTTTAGAATGTATAATTATAAGAGATTATCTCGAGCTAAGTTGAGACTAATAAACAATTACTAATCTTCAAAATCTAACAACAGATGACTAAATTGTCATTTTTTTAGAGCAAAAGAGAGCTTTTCATTTAAGGTTTTATATTAGTTTTTCAAAGAGGAGAAGAGGATACCTCACGGTTAAAAACTTGCGCAGGAAACCAGAAGTTCCCGGTCTCAAGGGCTTTATAGCATGACACAATTGAACATGTTTGAGGTTGACTAGGCTTTCTTTCATCATTAAATATAATGTCTGGCCAAAGTTTAGATACAAATCCTCTTCCTGCCGCCCCATGAAGGACTTTTTGAGAAGCAACATGCAACAACCACTCCTTCTGGGCAACAAAACCAAAAATTCTACCCCATTTCTGTTCCATATGTTGTTTCCAAAGGTGATCACTCAAACAAATTTCCCTTAGATGAGTAGAAACACAAGCAACATTGCAAAGGTCAGTAGGCTCAAGCTTCTCAAGAATGGTTTCCAATGCCAAGTCAGGCAAATCTAATATACTTGGCTCTGTTGTTATAATAGTTTCATTTATATCCATTGTGTTCAACTTGCTATAACATTTTCTTCGGGTATTGGACACCATCTTTAAGTCAAAGAGTGCACTCCTTAAAGTATTTACCGAGGGAAATAGGATTGATAATTCTTCCGAGAAATGGGAAAAGAGATCTCTTATTTCATTAGACCATGGTAGAAGATGCTTGATGGGAAGGGAGTATATATAGAAAATGATGAAAGAGAGGAAAGTAACAAAGTAGATTATCATTTTCATAAGATTTAATGTTAGGTAAAATTGAAACTTTATATGGAGAAAGAAGGATGTTTTAAATTTCTGGGTTTGTTCTTCTTTCTCAGACGAAGCCCACCAAACCCAAGGTGGGCTTCGTCTTCTCAAACAAAAAAGTTTTGAATCAACTTTCCTGTCACCTTTTACACGATGCTTTAATGGAGAAGCAAAATGTTCATATAACACAAATAGAGAGACTCGGAGAACACAAATTTTAGAGGGTATGTGGATTAGATTCAAAATGATGATCTAACAAATATTTGGAAATCTTAATTTTTCAAATCCACATATATGAACAAAAAGCAAAGTAATATGGAATGGGATGAACGAGATATACCGAAAATTAGGTATATCTGAACAACTAAAGCATAAATGTAAAAATAGAGCAATACTAATTTGTGGGTTGAACGAGGTAAAAAATGGTGATCATGAGGGATATTGATTCTTCCTCAGCTTAAACCCATGAAAAGGAAAGGAGAAGACAAAACTATAGATTTTCTCCTTTTTTGTCTTCTCCTCTCTTTGCTCTCTTTCCACAAACACCACAAGGGAAAAAATATAGAGAGAGAGACAAAGATAAAGAAAATAACTTTCTTTTAGTTTAAAGTGTGTGTGGATGTTTGTTATTTTTAGTATATGATTATGTGGATATGATGTCTCCTCTTTTCCCTCTTTCTGTACACCATTCGAGGTCAAATAAAGAAGATGCCGGATGACCAATAAGTGTATGCAAGTTATTATTAGAAATGGTGGTGTTTGTGGTTAATGTTAGCAAGTAATTGAACCTAGGGTCGAATGCCTATCTATTTTCAGAATAAACATTACTTAATGATAATGTCACTAAAGTAATATTTTTCTACTTTGGTATACTTTTTTTCACTAATTTCAAATATATTATCAACAAGACTAATATAAATAACTTTTTTATTTAATGACACATATTCTAACATAGTAGAATTGCATGCCTATAATGTTATTTTATAAAAATGTTCTTCATGGGTGAATTGGGTGAGAAAATCTGAGCTGGAGAACAACGACTTTTGGGATGTAGAAAACAAGAAAGATATGCGTCAGATTAGCAGAAATTCTTAAAGCATAAAATAATCCGTCATAACCATATTACTCATAAGATTATAGATGGTTTACCCATATATGATTGGTTTGATTTTAGGCTCTAAAATAGGTTGTTGTGCATAACCATGAAAGTTAAATGATTATAAATCTTGACTTGTTTGTATCTAAATAGATTTCTTGAGTTGTATATGATCCCTCCCTTAGCTTGTTCTTAGATAAAAGAGACAACATGGTTCAAAAACATGTTTTATATACGGAATAGAGTTCAACGAAACTAACTAGTTCATGAATAGGATATGGTCAACTTAAAACTGATATAGACACCAGGATTGTCCAGGTCAAGTTCAACCTTAACCAACCCAGTGGAGTTAAATGAGGGATGGGATATTACTATTAGAAACTAGGTTGGGTAGGTTAAGTGTAACTATGTTAGAATCACAATTCAAACTGGTTGGAGCCATTGTAAACTTTTGCCTGTTATATAATGACTATATAGTAATTTGAAATAGTGTTTTTAGTAGTTTTAACATTTTATTCAACATAAAAATGCTCTCTGGTCTCTCAAAACTAAAAACATTCACTAGTCACTCAAAAGAGCTCTCAAATGGCATACGATAGCTGTCAATCACAATCTTCTATTGGTGTTGGATCTTCATCAAACAACTTAAACATTGTGTTGTTCCTAATGTACTCTGCTCAGTGTATAGTATATTCAACACTTAGAAATTTTAAGTGTAAAGTGTTAAGTTTGAAAACATAAAATGTGCTAATTCAATTGAAACTCAATCTATGTCCATGTTTCATGATATATTACTTGGTTTAATCATAAATATGTTAATTCAAAGTTGTAACCAGTATATACTCTATTCAAGTAATGGATTGTACACAACAGTTAGAAAAATTTAGGTGGTATTGGTTCAAAATTGATAACACAAAATATGATTAACTCATTGTAATTCAAATATGATTAATATTTTGTTCAATGTAAACAGATGGAAGATCTTAAGTTCGAGCCTAAGCATAATGTAGCAGCCTTTTTTAATGTGGATGTTCGTGAAGTAGTTGGCTATATAGAAATGATCAGATTCTTGTTAAGAACAAAGTATGTTTATGCCATGTGTGCTCAACCGCTTATTTATGCTTGGCTGATCAAGAGATTTTGGAGAACTGCAGAAACTGCACAAGATAATGAAGGAAGGAAAGTTGTCAAAGGGTTTATTACCAATTATCGTATGATTGAGGTGTCTACAGTCAATTAGAGAAGCTCTAAGGCTGGGTGACAATGACCCTCAAGATCTGGCTGAAATTACATTTGATGAGTGCAGAGAAACAGTTTTGGCTATGGGTCATCCAGATTACTTTCCTAAGAAACAGTTCTTCAGAGCCAGAGTATCTAACCACTGGAAACTCCTGTGTTATATCTTTCAACATTGTATGTCTAAGAGGAGTGCAGGTTGGAATTCATTTCCTGTAGACATAGCTTCTCCAATTGTAGTTGTTGCCACAAACATGTAACACCCGAATATTTTCTTTGAATCCGACGAAAGAAGAAAAAGAAATAAAGTTCAAAGTCGGGGGACCAAACTTGCCAAAACGGGAGAAAATTGGTGAAAGTGGGGGATTAAAAGGGGGAGGGCAGCCACATCCTCCCCACTCTTGTGTAAACTCAGCCAAACAAGAGAAGAGAGGAAAGAAAGGAAGAAAAGAGGAAGAAAAGTTGGTTCGCGTTGGTTCGAGTGAGCAAAACCGTTGAGAAGCGAGTCAAATCGAAGCTCTTCTCGTTGTGGTCGTTTGTGTGAGTTCTAGGACCCACTATTTTACTCGTTTTCAACTGATTTGGGGCTGGAACACATAGTAAACCTGTTTTTGTATGTGTGTGTGTTTGACCCATTTGGTTGTGTTTGCGTGTGATACCTTTGGAGTATGTTCTTAGACTTATGTGTGCTTGAATGGTGTCATAGTATGCATTCCTAAGGTTTAGGATGGTAGATTTGGGCTTAGAATGGGTTTGGATAAGCTTGGAGGTCAAAAATGGCAGATTGGGTTCGGGATGACTGCATTCTGCACCAGTTAGGGCTGGGCGACCGACTGGAGGCCATACGGCCGACTGGAGGGCGATTGGGGTTCAGTCGCACGATTGAGGTTCAGTCGCACGACTGGGGTCCAGTCGCATGGGGAGTCATGTGACGGAGAGCCCAGTCGCATAGGTGCTCATCCGTATGAGGTCCATTCGCATGAGGTCCATTCGCATAGTGTTCATTCACACAATTGAGAGTCCATTCGCACGATTAGGTGTTCATCCACATTGATGTTCATCCGCATAGGTCCAATCGCATGATGTTCAGTCGCATGGAGGTCATGCGACTGAAGGGTGTCCATACGCCCAATTAGGGCTGTTGTACCCGAAAAGAAGCATAGTTTGATTACTGACTTTCGGGGGAAAGTGCAGATGTAAGTTTTGATGTGGAAGTTTCCGTAGGTACACGTAAGATGACCGTTAGGATCTTAGAAGTTATGTAGGGCATGATAATGATGATGATGCATGATTATGCGTGATGTATGTTTTGTATGTATGATGTTCCCCTGTATGATGATGCTATTTGTGTATGATGATGTTCCTCGTTATGATGCATGTTTATTGTTCCCGTGGCTTTACGTGTTATGTTTATGAATGAATGAATGAAAAGTATTATGTAACGTAAAGCGGAAGATAATGAAAAGAGGAACGAAACGAAAGAATGCATGCATTAACGAATGAATGAATGAAAGTAAGAAAGGCTTGCAAGCAAATGTATGGAGGTTCACACCTAATGAAGGGTGTTAGCTCAACCGTGTGTGGGTTAGCTACCCCAGAAGGATGCACACTGGGGGTCCAATCCTTGTGATTGACCATATGTATGGGATCCTTGCCGCTTGCCCTAGGTACTGGAGTCAGCGTCGTGGATAATGTTCGAGGTCTATGAAAGACCTCAGGCCCAGTAACCAGCTTTGTGCATAATGTTTGGGGTATAGCACATGGCATTGATCCGTAATGAAAGAGGAAAGATAAGTGGTGAATATACTTGCCCTAGGTACTTAAGTCAGCTTCGTGCACAATGTTCGAGGTCTATAAAAGACCTTAGGCCCATTAACCAGCTTCGTGCACAATGTTCGGGGTATTGTACATGTCATCAAAAGTAAAAAATGTACGAATGAAAGTAATGAATGTACGAACGAATGTAACGAACGTACGAATGAATGTAATGAATGTACGAACGAAAGTAAGGAACGTACGAACGAAAGTAAGAGTTTATGAAAGAATGTGAATGAAAGTAATGAATGTGAATGTTAACGATGTACGTTAAATGAACGAAAGTTAATAAACGAATGACAAAGATAATAATGATATTACCTATGTGTACGTATGATGTGTGATCACATGTATGTAAAGAACGATTTTAACGAAAGAAAAGTATGTTTTATTATAAAACTAGAACTCACTCACTGACTTTTTATTTGTTTCCAATTGGTAGGTAGTGTTGCTGAGGATGGCACGAGGCGGCTACTCAGCTCTTTTTGGATGGCATTCTTCTGTTTAACGCTTTTGTATTGTAATGCGAACAAACTATGTTTTGTAATGACTATTGTATTATTTTGCAAAAGTGTTTATGAAAGGAAATGAAATGTTTGATTTAAAGTTTCCGCTACATGTTTTATTTAAGTTAAAGCAATTATGTTTTTTAAGTGCGATGATTGACCAGCTGTGAGGTGCCCGGGAACGGGGCCTTACAAGTTGGTATCAGAGCCAAAGTTTAAGTGAAACGAGTAAATTTTCAAAATAAACCTTAACTTAAACTGAGAATGCGACAGAAAGGGAAGGGACGCCAATCTGAGTAGCTACGTGCCATCAGGTATTTTCTTAATGTTAACCGGTATTATGTGCGCATGTTATGTGGTTTATGTGTTACTGGTAGATATAGATAATGATGTAGTCAGGACAGGTAATGCTCGGGGTACAAAGAGTAAAGTAAGTGGCTAATCACAACTGGCCACTGTAATTAGGGACTTACTATACTTGGCATAAACTGAGTTATTCCCTTGAATGACCGTGTTGGTGTTTGAATCTTTCAGTGTGTGATAGAAGATGGCCGGTGGTAGATCATCCAAAGCCTCACATGGTGGACTTGGTGCTGCATCGCGGCCCAAAAGAGGCAGACCTAGAGTTGAGAAGGTGGTTCCTGAGGGACCCAAGACCCCTCATCCGGAGGGTGGTCATGAGAGTGCAAATTTGAGGGCCTCAGTGAAAGAGGCGGTGGTCGAAGAAGTGCATCAGGTCATGCAGACAATTTTATCGTCTGTGGCGACCGAAGTGATCAAGGCAGTACAGGAAGGGGAAAGGCAAGAGAGGAACCAGTCCTCAAGAGGTCGGGAGCAACCGGAGACTGAGACGATTCCCTCCGATAATGAGGAGGAGGTGGAGGAGCCTGTGCAGGAGCCAGCACGAGGTTGTAACTAGGGGAATTTTAAAGGTGTAAGCCCCCTACTTTTGATGGAAATGGCACTGCTGCTGCTGCTCACCGATGGGTGAGGGAAATGGAAGTTGTTCTGAATATCAGCGAGTGCCGGGAGGACCAAAAGGTGAAGTTTGCTGCCCGTTCATTTGTGGACTCGGCTTTGTGCTGGTGGGACAATATAGTCCAAGCCGAGGTTAGCAGGGCTATTAGGAGGATGAGATGGTCGGAGTTGAAGAAGTTGGTTATTGAGGAGTTTTGTCCTCATCGGGAGATGGATAAGGTTGAGAGGGAGTTCCTGCAGCTGGAGGCAGGAACCATGACACACCAACAGTACACCACCAAGTTCAACGAGATGGCACGTCTGGTGCCGGATCAGGTGACGCCTCTGTCATGAAAGATTAAGAGGTACATTCAGGGTTTGCCAGCGGACATTCGCCGGCATATGATCGCTGCCCGACCGAGCACGTTTAGGTCGGAAGTGGACTTGGCAGGGAGGTTATATGATGAGAGGACGGTAGTGGTGGTGGCTGAAGGTAGTAAGAAGGGTGGTGGTGATCGAAACTGGAATGGAAAGAGGTTTGGTCGGGGTGATGCCTCGACGGGTAACAAGAAGGCACGGATGGATGATCGCCGTGTAGTCACACGGAGTATGGGACTGAAAAAGTGTGGCAAATATGGGAAGGAGCACAGTGGAGAGTGTAGGTGGGGGTTGAATGTGTGCTTCAAATGTGGGAAGTCAGGTCATATGTCACGGGAGTGCAAGGCGGGGAAATGTTTTAATTATGGCGGGGAGGGCCACATGAGCAGAGACTTCAAGAAGCCTAGGGCTGAGAGTTCCGGGGTGAAGAAGACGGGAAGTGAAGGACCGAGGGCGAGCCCAGGGCATTCACCATGACACAGGAGGAGGCTAGGACGGACCCTGATGTTGTGTCCGACATGTTTCTGGTGAACCAAACTTTAGCTTCTGTGTTGTTTGATTCGGGTGCCATTACAAGTTTTATCTCTGCTGCTCTCTGTGCTAAACTGCCTGTTAGTAGTAAACGTGTTGATGCGCCATTTGATGTTGCCATAGGTAAGTCTACCAGGATTTCAGAGATGATAGAGGGTTGTGATGTGGAATTAGAGGGTCATAAATTTCCGGTTAGACCATTTGTGATGACCTTAGGTGGTTTCGACTTAGTTCTTGGGATGGATTGGTTGGCGGACTTCGAGGCGAATACAATGTGCCGCAAGAAGATGATTCTGTTGATAGCGCCTGACGGGAGTTCGGTAAGTGTTCATGGGGATCGGGTCACGACGATCCCGAAAGTGATCTCAATGGCGGTGGCGGGAAAGTGTATGAGGCGTGGATGTAACGCCTACTTGTGTTATGTAAAAGATGTGGAAACGCCAACACCACAACTATCCGATGTTCCGGTTGTGTGTGATTTTTCAGACGTGTTCCCAGAAAACTTATCAGGAGTGCCACCTGACCGAGAGATTGAATTTTAGATTGACCTGATACCGGGTGCCCAACCAGTTGCCAAGGCACCGTATCGGTTGGCTCCGACGGAGATGAAAGAGTTGATGGAACAGTTGCAAGAGCTGCTTGATAAGAGGTTTATTAGACCGAATATCTCTCCTTGGGGGTGCTCCGGTCTTATTCGTAAAGAAGAAAGACGGTAGTATGAGGATGTGTATAGACTACCGTGAGCTAAACAAGTTGACAGTGAAGAATCGGTATCCGTTACCGAGGATTGACGATTTGTTTGATCAACTTCAGGGTGCCAGTTGGTTCTCAAGGATAGATCTTCGATCTGGGTACCATCAACTAAAGGTGAAAGAGCAGGATATTCCTAAAACAGCTTTTCGCACGTGCTACGGTCACTACGATTTTCTTGTCATGTCTTTTGGTTTAACCAATACGCCAGCTGCTTTTATGGACTTGATGAATCGAGTGTGTCGGCCAATGCTAGACAAATCAGTGATAGTATTCATTGATGATATCTTCATTTATTCTAAGAGCGAGGAAGAACATGCCGGCCACATACGCGAGCTATTAGAGACACTTAGGAGGGAGAAGTTGTATGCTAAGTTCTCCAAGTGCGCGTTCTGGTTGCGCGAAGTTTAGTTTTTGGGTCACGTGGTGAATCCGGAGGTTATTATGGTGGATCCGGAAAAGGTGGAAGCGGTGATGCAATGGAAGTCTCCAAAGATGCCATCCGAGATTCGCAGTTTCTTGGGTTTGGCTGGCTACTACAGAAGATTCATCCAAGACTTTTCCAAGATTGCTTCTCCACTAACCAAGTTGACCCGGAAAGATTTGAAATTCGTATAGGGTCAAGCTCAGGAGAAGACATTTAAGGAATTGAAGGCGAGGTTGACCCAAGTTCCTGTATTGTCGTTACCCGATGGAAGTGAAGATCTGGTGGTTTATTCTGATGCTTCCTACTCGAGGTTGGGGTGTGTGTTAATGCAAAAAGGAAAATTTATAGCCTACGCATCCCGACAGTTGAAAGTTCATGAGGTTAATTAGCCTACTCATGACTTGGAGCTAGCAGCTGTGGTCTTTGCACTAAAGATTTGGAGGCACTATCTCTACCGGACGAAGCCACCTTCTTAGCAGTTTTCTTAGCTACTTTGATCTTGTTCTTTTTGTCTTTGGTGGTCAGAGGTTCATCCTCAGCTATATGGATTAGGTTCTCTACCTTACCCTTTACTGTGGTGGTCTCCATTATTACATCATTCTTCTTCTCAAGGGAGAATGGATCAGCAGTTGGAACCTCCTGCTCATCAGTTCCACACCTTGGTTGTCAAATAGACATATAAGAGTATGGTGGAGCAGTTTCATTAGTTCCCAATCCACTCTTAGTTTGATAGCACACCTTTGAGTGAGAGGATGATGCAAGAATGGTGTTGAAGTTATGCTCTTCAATAGCATACTTTTCTACTTTAGCCTCAGCTATTACTAGCTAGGCTTGAGCCTTAGTCAACTTAGAAACTAAATCTTTTAATTGAGTCTAGTAGTTTGAGTGTTCATGCTTTAAAGAGGAAACAGTTTTCTCTAACTCATCAATTTTAAGTTTATAGTTAGATTTTGCTCTCTTGAAATCATATTTTAGTATGTTTAAGGACTTAATATCAGATTGGATTTCCATATTTTAGTCATGATACATTTTAACCTTAGCAATACAGGTAGGAGTGCAGAGATGTTCATATACCTTAATATCATCAGTTCTGGCCATGAGAGCTTGAGCAGGGGTTACATCTTGTACCATAAAGCTCCAGTCAACTTTCTAAGCAACAACTACAGTTTGCTGATCAGTTTGTTTGGTTACAGCCTTTGGGGTAACATGATGTTGAAAGGCTTGAGCAACTTCAGGATTAGATCTTGGAGATTTGCATTCCCTTGAAAAATGGCCAAGTTGGTTACAATTGTAATATTTGGCGTTTGACTTATCAAACCAAATTGCTGTTAGTTGGGTTCTGGGGGAACTACCTTCCAGTTCTTTTAAAGAACTTCTTTGCTCTGTAGGTTAAAAGAGTCATATATTGGACAATGTCCATGTATTCAACCTCATCTGGACTGAAACACTCTAGATCATTAAGCAGAATTGAAAGTCACTAGAGTGTTCATTTCCTGAAATAAAAGCACAACTATCCTGAAAAAGACTTTATTAAGCTTGTTGAGACCTGGGTGTCTTAGGAAATGTGATGTAAGGCCCAGAGGAGTGAGATGGCTGTTGATTGTTGTTCAGGTACATCTAGGGCTAGGGAGTTCTTGACCCTTTAGAAACATTTAGGGCATTGCTGATAGGAGGGTTTGAGCTTCTATTCATCTGATGTCCTTTCTGAGTCTTCATCTCCATACGGTATCCATCAAGGATCCCATATAGTTCAGTCATGGTGAGTGTGTTCAAGGTTTAGTTCTCTTGATAGAGACATAATAGAAAGTCCACTCATGAGGAAGTGCTCATAAATTTTCTAACTATGTCTCTTTTCTCAAGAGCCACACCCATAGACTGAAGAGATGCAATTAGGTCCATGTATCTGAAGTATTGTTGGCTTAAGGTCTCACCAACAATGTAAGTGAAGTTTTCAAACTTCTGCTTCAGTACATCTTTCTTAGATTCTTTGGATTCTGAGGAACCAGAGTACATCAATGTCAAAACATCAAAGAGTTCTTTGGCTGTAGTGCAATGCTCAAAGCCTACCATTATTAAGTTTGGTATGGCAGTGAGTAACACAGTCATTGCTTTGCTATCGATGTCCATCTTCTTGAAGTCTTCATCTAAGTAATCTTCAATATCCTTTTCAATCATAGTGTCATCACCAGAAGATAATAGTTCCCATGCCAGCGTCTGAAATTATTAGGAGTGATAATAGGACCTTTAGTCATAGTTCCCATCTCAGTCTCAGAATATTTTTGGTTGAGGGCCATTTGAGTAGAGTGAGTGAGTATGAAGAAATAAGGGTGATTTAGGATGGTTAGATCTCACAATCAAGAGCCTGGATGCTCTGATACCAATTGCAGGATCGATGTTGGTCTCTTCTCAACAAAGTATTTTCTCTCAAACTCACTAAGTTTAACTCTTGATGATGAAGAATCTCAAACTAAGATGATGATAATATATTAAGTTAATGAACACAAGAAATGGTTTTTCAAGATACCTGTAGATATTATTTCTTAACTCAGTGTTTATAAGACTCTTACAAATCATACATAATGAGTTACATTGAGAAACTATATATACTACTATCTACAGCCGGTTATACTTTGAAAACCAGCTGGAACTTATATCTAAACAAATACTATATTACTAGACATAAGGTATCTAAGATAAAATATTATCCTAGATTAGGTAGTCATGACAGGTCCATGACTTACCTTTTGTTACCTACTAAAGTTGGTAACTGTACTAACTGATAAAGGTAAACAGTGGAATAAAGTATGGTCAACAACATGGGCGTGGGAAAACACCATGCAGTATATCAGACTTGTCAATCAGACCATACTTATGTCTACTGGTCCATAGCTGGTTCTTCCGAAGGTAAAATGGCTTCAGAAGAATAAAGTCTTTCGAAACCATTTATACTTCGTAAGAGTTAACTTCTTCCGAGACTTCAGCAAGTCTTTATGACATTTCCCTTCAGAAGGCTTTTGTCTTGATTCTTCCAAGTGTTATACTTCTCAGAAGGCTTTTGTCTTGATTCTTCCAAGTGTTATACTTCGGAAGAAGAACTACTTAGTCTCGGAAGACTTAGTTCCTCCTTCGGAAGTTCATCCTTAAGCTTTGGAAGATCTTTAACTTTCCTTTGTAAGTGCATCTTTGTCTTTGTAACAAAATCTTCTAAGTGTAGTTTTGGTTGAACCAGTCTCATATGATCCAATAAAGTGGTACATTAATCAATGAAGAGAATGATAGTGAAACCTAATAAAGGTTACTTGAGCTTTAATGATAATGAAAAGTCTTTCAAGCACTATGGATGGACTTCACTTATTTGAGTCAAATGAATGAAATAGACCTGTATTCATGAGCAAGCTGCATACCTTACAATGTGGGTCAATTGTCACGGGTTAGCTATCATGATAAACCTTTATTGGCAGCGGTTGGCATTTGTCGTCAACCAGATGTTTAGGTACTTGCTTTGTGCAAACCCAGTTTAAAAAATAGGAAAGATAACGAAAGAAAGAAAGATAATGAATACAAAAAAGTATGTTATGAAAGTCAATTTAATTGTTATGATAAAAAATGTTTGTTCATTAAAAGAAGTTAAAAAGTATATTTTTAATATTATATATAAAACGAGATCTTACTCAGTAATGCTGACTTTGTATGCATATTAGTTGGCAGGTAATGATTATTGCTGAGGATAGCATGGTAGATGGAGCTACTTGGCATTCATGGGTTGCATCCACCTTTATATAATTTGATGCTTTAATTTAAAAAGAACAATGTTAATATTTCTAATTCAAGAATTATTGTAATCTGCCAAACATGTTTTATGCATGTAATGAATGAACTATACCTTTTCACTACTATGTTTTATAACAAAGTAAATTATATAATGATTTATGCTATGATCGGTCACTATGAGGCCTTCTGGGTTTGGGGCCTTACAACTTTTATCATACCATGTGTGATGACGATATTCCATTTCATTGCACCCGGGCATTTCCGCTTTAGTTGGGGTGTGACATACAATCTTTTAGGGTAAATACATGCTTGTATTTGCTTTTATTTACATGTGTGATAATGATATTCTATTTCATTGCACCTGGGCATTTCCGCTTTAGTTGGGGTGTGACATACAATCATTAGGGGAAATACATGCTTGTATTTGCTTTAATTTACAAGTTAATCAATATCATGTTTACTTTATGCAATGTACTTGTTACACGGTGTAGATTACATTGGGCATGCTATTATCATATAAGACCCTAATTTTCATTCTCATAATCATCTAACTCATAGAACTACTTGAGTCAGTGGATCAATATAGATTGTCATATCAGATTATAATAAACTCTCGTTCATGGTTAGGTCGTGTCTTGCTATCCACTATATTATTAAATGAATGCTATTATCTAATCAAGTACATTCCTTTATGATATGGCTTTGGCTTTGGGGCATATTCGTGTGAGTAGTCTTGGTTGTAGACTCATATAGATTGTATCTATTTTACTTGTTGCACTTGCTTAAGAAATGCTTTTATAATATTTGTTTAATTAAGTCTTAAACTTGTGAACTTACCAACCTATTAGGTTGACCCTTATATGCATTATATTTTTGGAAGCAACTAAGTAGCCACTGAGATATATCCAGCCAAGAGTGCATGAAGAGATTTGCTACATATAGTCTTTGTAATAGGGTAATATTTTGAGAATCTCTTGGTTATGTTCTTGAACATAACAATGCAATGACTTGTAGTTTTATGTAATACCTATTCTATCAATATGCTCTAGATTTACAATTTTGTCGTGTACATCCGTATGTTTGTGCTTAAGCAGTGGTGAGACAAAGAAAAAAAGATAGAAAACCTAGCTTTAGCTAGTTCACATTGTGCTATGACGGCATCGGTAACGAGACGCTTGATGGTAATTTTAAGATTTAGGGGTTGTTTGATTGCGCTGACTGAGTAAGATCTGACTGAGTCAGAAGCTGACTTAGTAAGAAGTTCTGACTGAGTCTGCATCTGACTGAAACTTGGTTGTTTGATTATGTATCTGACTGACTCTGCTGAATGAAAAAAATAATCGTTATATACACTTCTGTTAAATTTCTCTGTTAAATTTCTCTTCTAATTGAGTGTGAAATGATATAATAATAATAATAATAATAATAATAATAATAATAATAATAATAATAATAATAATAATAATAATAATAATAATAATAATAATAAACCCCCCTTCTTCCTCTCTTCTTCCCCACACACGCACACACAAACACACACTCACACACACTCTCACACACACACACAACCACAACCACCATGAAACTCGCCGGAAAACTCCACCCCAAACACCTTTTCCGATAAAAAAACCGCCGTTCAGCCACCAGATCCGACCCTTCCTCCTCCCATTCCTCTGTCACGACGTCCGGGCAGAGGTGAGAGAGGGCAGCAGTGGCGGAGGTGAGGGAGGGCAGGAACGACGATGAGCAGGGGGTCGCGCAGGTGGACGGGGTCGCGCACGTGGGATGCGACCGAGGAGGGGGTCGCGCAGGTGGAGTTCGGCCGAGGGGCAGCGCCCCTTTTCCGGGTCAACAACTTTTTGTTTAGGGTCTGGGTCAGCATCTACGGACCCCGTCAGAAACAACACAACCAAATCAAACAAGCTGACCGGCTGACCGAGTCAGCCGGGTCAGCCAATATCAAACAGCCCCTTAAACTTTTACTTCAAATAATACTAGATGACATAAACTAGTTAAACAAATTGATTTGCAGCTATTCTAACCTTACTTTTTAGGTGTTAAATAGAGTTAGGCGCTATTTGTTTCAACCTCTTAATGGTTTAAATATATGAATGGTTCAACATTTAATGGTTCGTGTTGTTTGTTTCGCGAGCAAATGTCTGAATGGTTAAGACATTTGGCTCTAAATGGTTAAGCATTATACTAATTCTGAAAGGTTAAGACCTCTTATTTGAATCGTTAAGTGATATACTAGCTGTTAATGGTTCAGAACTCTTAATAATTCAACACTTAATGATTTAACACTTAATTGTTTAACACTTACTGTTTCTGACTTGGTAGTAGTTCAGTAATTAATTATTTAAAAATTAACAAACAGCCCCCATAATCTAGTTGGGTTGGGTGTGATGTATGTTTTGAGTTCCGACTCATCCTCTTGCAATGGAGAAAGAAGCATAAGATTGTGGGAAATGAAATTGAGTAGCTTTGTGGCGCCATCCCGCGCTCTTCTAAGCAAATAGGATACTCCCACCACCACCTCCACCACTGTCATCCACTTGGTTTTGATGGGATCCCTCCATTTACATCATCAGCACCAAAGCTTCTTCATGACCCCAATTTCATTTCCCAGAGCATCCACCACAACTACGCTTTGCCTACGCTCCATCTTCTACAAGTGTTTCTCCACCTCTTCCCCTAAACTCTGCACCACTGCCAAACTCAAGGCCATAGATAGGGCTTCTGCTGATGAACTCAAACAGCAGTGGTTAGATTCTCTCAACTGCCCCCCTCTTTTCAAACCCCAAAATCACGAGCAGATTACTTCCAACTGTCACGATTCACCCTGGGTTATTGGGATTGACCCTGATGTTTCTGGTGCGCTGGCAGTCTTGAAGACGTATGATTTGCCACAGGTACTTTTCATTGCTTCATAATTTACCTATGCAACTTTACATCTTTTGAAAAACTAATACCTGCAGCATCTTGTTAAATTTACAAAATTTTGGGTATTCTTGCTTACTTGTTGGTGCCATGGAGGTATCATCAACTGTAATGGTACTTTTCATTGCTTCATTTTATATGTGCAATTATACTTGAAGTGGATATAAGTCCGTGTTTGGTGGCTTATATTGGTTTTTATGTTTCAGGTATATGATTCTCCTAACGTGAAAGTGTTGATAGGCAGCCGTATACGTCGCCGCATGGATGCTAAGGCTATGGTTGAGTTACTTCGGAGTCTTAGTATTCCAGTTGGTATGTAGCTGTCTCCTCTCATTTTATGTTCATGATAAGATTCGTTTAATATGAATTTAGATCTGATTTAATTTGTGTTTTTAACATTGAAAGTTGCATCAACAATAAATTCTAAATGTGGGAATTTCCTGACCAATTTACTTACGGATGGGTCGACTTGGGTTATCTTGTTTTGAACAGCAAACTGCTAAAACATAAACTTAGCTTAAGCGGAAACTGGTCAATGGGTGAAAGTAGTCGGAAATTGCCTTTAAATACAATAAACTCCTAAATTATTTGAATAAGAAGTTTAATGCTTTAATTATTATTGAAATAATATAATGAACCTTTGTAATCATCTTTGACAGACTTTACTTGTGAACTATATGTTTCGTACAAATAATATTTCAGGTCCAACCCAGCCTGTAGAAAAGGTACCCATTACCCCACCCGTCTGGCCTGACCATTGTGCCACATCTAGTTTATAGTTATGCTGACATTCAGTTATGTGTAATTGTGTATAGTTATTATTGGTATATATTTTATGGTTTTCATCCTTAATCTACCAAGGCCCATTTATTTCTATATATCAAATTATCAATCATTGGAAACCTCTTGTAAAGCTAAGTACATGGTATTAGAGCATTATTTCACATTTTCACTGTATGTGTTGTTGCATAAAAGTGTATAAGGGACTCTAACAGAGTGTTATTCTTTCTACTATTTTATGGGGGCTTACCACTTTATATATATATTTTCCTTTCCTGAAAGTTATTTTTAACATATAGCCATAACCTCTTGAGCTGATATGATTCTAGTAGATGTTTGTTGTGACTTGTTAACTTTGCATAGGGACAACTGCATATATAGAACAATCACTTCCATATCCAGGAGATGGGAAACAGGTTAGTTTCTCAGCATATTCTTTTACTTATTAACTGATCTGTGAAGACAAAATTATCTTATGCTTTTCTTTTTCCATAAGGGGGTGTTTGGATATGCGTATTCTGCTTATATTATTATCAAAACCTTAAACAACAGAAGCACATCCAAACGCTATCTTCAACAAGTCGTCTGTGAAAACACAAATCCAAACACCCTCTTAACTCCCGAAAAATTGTTTTTATGAGGTCTGAAATCTTTAGGGATGGTGGAGTGGTGGATTTAATTATGGGCTATGGATCGGGGTCCTCGTTGCGTCTGGAGTTTCTGTTGTCCCTGTGCCATCTGTGCGTTGGAAGCAGGAATTTAAACTGTCTGGAAATGGCAAAACGAAGGTTAGTTTGCTCCTAAACACTGACAAAAATATTTGAAGACGTATAATTGAAACATTCTTCAGGAGGAATCCAGGGCGCCACGAAACCGCATCCGGTGGTGAGGGTGCTGTGGCCATGCCTATGACCTCATCTCAACCAAAACGAACAAGACCAAGTGCTTTTTCAGCTATTCCTGAAAAAACATTTTTACTAAAGAATGTAACATTGTGATGTTGGCAGGACGATAGCAGGGCAGTTGCATGTTCCCTATTTCCAGCATTAAGTTCATCACTGAAGAGGAAAAAGGATCATGGTACTTGCCTTGTGATATTTCCTAAATATGATTACAAAACTATGTTATTAGAAAGCTTATGTGTTTCAATATATATATTGGATCACTTTATTTGCAGGCCGGGCTGAAGCTTTGCTGATTGCTGCATACGGAAAAGGCATAAGATTAAACTCAGATTCTGAGTCGTTAATGACAATTGACACGGACAACAGTACATCGTTACTGGGTGATTGATGTACATTAACAGAAGTTGGTTTAGAAGTGTTTTCATGGTAAGCAGATGCTATGTAGATGTGGCATGGGTGAGAAGGACTTTATCAAGCACATCGGTTAGTTAACATAGAGCCTTGAAAATATACTTTGAATTTGTTGTAATTTGAGGATTTACAATTGGCGGGGTATGCATACATTAGTTCCCATTTAGGCTGGAAGATTAAATATATATCTTTTTCTCAAGTAAATATTAAATCATTTTTATCTATCTTATAGTTAATTATTCTATATAGGGTAAGGTTCATCGAGAACCTTGTAAGAACTAAAACCTGTTAAAGACTTAAAGTCAATTAAAATCATTATTTTTTTATTAGAATAATGTTATTACACATATAGAAGATTGTGGTCTTTTTGTATATGCGTAAATGTACAAATGTAAAAAGTTTAACATTTTGCAAAATGAAAAATGAAAAAAGAAAAAAAAATATATATGTATATATATTTGTGGTGTAGATAAAACTTACATTAGTCTTAACTTTGTTACATTTGTGAATTTACTTGTACATAAAAAAACATAATCTTTAGTGTAATAATGTTATTTTAACAAAAAAATAATGATATTAATTAATATTAATAGTTTTTTTCGCAAGTTCTTACAATAAAGTAGGGTGGTCGATTGAACTTTTCCTCTATAATTACTCTAATTAATAATACCTTTTATAATTAATTTAATAAATATTCTTGTGGTTAGTATTTATGACTCTAATATCCATAACTCCATGAGGTTTAGTAGATTTGGTTGTGGATGCCTTGTTTTTAGTAGTTATAATTGTGTGCAAATAATGTTTTATTGAATTACAAAAGAATTAGAGTTAATTATGGTTTATCTATGTTGTTTGGCTGAAATATTATCTTTAGTTAATTAGTTTCTTTCCTGAATGAGACAATATGGTTTCAATTTTTTATCATTTCGGTCCACATGTTTAACGTCGTTCATTTTCCTTTATTAATATTTGTTGAGAATTGGCCGAACTACTCTTTCGTAAAAGGAAAATATAAAACTAAAAACACAAAATAAGAAAATGGTAATTTTTAAGCCTGCTTGTCTAAAAATACCCTTTTACATCTCTTCCTACTCCCATGACATATCCATCCCCACATTCATTCTTCGAGCATCACTGTTATTGTCAGATTCATCGCCACAATCAAAGACCCCTTGCTATGGTGATGAAGTTGAATAGTTGATGTTGGGTGAAGGTTTAGGGGTGGAGAGTGATCGATTTGTCATCAGAAGATGTTGTAATCAAAGTCAAACCAAAGGTGCATGTTTTGTTTGTTTGTTTTTTTTTTCCCAAACCCAATGAACTATCATCCTCTAACATAAAACCCAATGAAACGCAAGAACCGTAACAATTACCAGATTCATTACTGATGATGGCCAATGAGGATAATATTATTAATAGAAATTTTCCCCAGAGGTCCAAACCTTTAAAGTCTTTCCAGTATGGTAATAGAAATTACAATTAAGAAAGTAAAATAAAATCGTTACATCGTTTGGTTAATATCCATTAAAAAAAACCAGCAGTCATCCTTTAAGGACTGTATTAAAAATATTATTTTTACTAAAACTTTCTTCTACACTGATAGCTATTTCAAGAATTTCATAAATAAGTTGTTTGATTTGTATTTCCCTTAAATCATACAGGACATAGATTTAAGGATTACAAGACGCTAAATAGTAGATGCTTCTACAAGGTTATATCATATATAACTCCCTCAAGATTCGAGATCACTGATCGACTCCCATCGACTTCATGGATCTGCAATCCATGCCCAATAGCTTCTTTTGTAACCATCACATCCATCCTGCATTAACAAGCTGATTATCATCCACCATCACTTTCAACAATACAAACAAACCTCCCACCGACCCGTTAGTTATAGACTATTGATTATGTTCCATGAGTTGGTTGTTTTAGATATCTGAATAACAGTCAAGCCCTTTCTCACTAAAGTCGATTATGACATCTATTTTGTAACAAACAAAGCATTGTTTTCTCATGTGCATTTTCCAATGCTGGACAAAAAACATTCTGCAGCCTCAACTTCTTTTCATCTTTTGGTGTTTACTACTTATATTTCTCTATATACTCAACCTTACTTCATCTAATTGTTTAAAAAAAACAAACTTTTTGTACTGAAAACCTTGGCGATAAAGACATCAAGAAATTATAACCGAACAAGTGTGTCACAATGACAAATTCCTCCTCTGAGTCAAGTGACCGACAAATGGACTGTGCAACAGAAAAACGCTAGTGTCAGGTACTGAAGTGCACTAATCCAACCAGCCATAGAAAGCATTCTGTAAAAGGTTAACCTCACAGAGGGGTTAAGTACAAATTTAAATACGGTTTTTCACGTCATAGTATATATTCATTTAAACAGAATACTTATTTAAACAGCTCCGTCTTACAACTATTAGTCAAGGGATCTTCTAAATGGACAAATGATGGTCAAAGGAAAACCATTTGACATGAATCAGAATAGACTCCAGCCAAAAGTTAACAGTATGCTTAGGGACGAACTTTGTAATATTAAATAATTATAAATAAATAAATAAATAAATAAATAAATAAATAAATAAATAAATAAATAAATAAATAAATAACCTAAATAACATGTCATGATATGGAGAAACTGAAGTATAATCATATGTTGGCAGCCAAGCAAATTGTAAGGTATGTAAAAGGAACGATGCAATATGGTGGCGATACTAAAGATAGTGAAATAGTGTTAACAGGCTATAATGATAATAGCCACCCAACCGACCGTAGTGATGGGAAGAGCACACCGGTTATGGAGTTTTACTCGAGTGGTGGCCCCATTGTTTGGTGTAGTTAAAAACAATACACAGTATCAATTTAGAGAACTTGGTGGTAATAGAACATGTTAGTAGCAAGGAACAACATGTTATTCTAACCAACGCGTTACAGGGAATCAAGTTCATTGAAATGAGAGAACTCCTTGGGGTTGAAGAGCTAAAGAAAGTGGATCAAAATTACAGGGAAGATTGTTGGGGTGCTTACGGTCCAAGGCAAACAAGGAAACCGAATATCGGATAATGTTAAAGTTGTACAAAGTAATCTGCTAGTTTTTCGAGTTTTGATAAACAAGGTGCTAGGGTTTGATCGTTATCCATTAATATAAACCCAAAAGAGTCGTGATCAAGTTGATCACAAAATTCTGAGTGGGAGTAGACACGCTTGTGAAAGCTTTAAGATCGGTATCCCACACGATCCAATTGTTTCTTAGCATCTTCTATCTTACAAAATTATGTTGAAAAATAAGCCCTTGAAGAACGAGTTACTTACATTTTTGAACGAGACATATAAGCCAATATGAATCTGCATCTCTCTTTTCCTTGTTGAGAAAGGAGTTGTTTCACTGTGTCAAAAAGTAGAGGAACACTATTTTGCTGAAAGCTTACAAATTGTCAAGGACAATTTCATTAGATGTTACACAAACAAACATAACTAAAATGCTATGCACTTATATCATACTGTCTGTTAATTCATAGCATTGTCTAATCTTTTAGCTGAATATATGACAAAACATGATAGCAGGATTGTCCACATGTTTACATGTTCTCGTCTTTATACAGTCAACAGTATGGGATTAGTTGTATGCATGCACATGAAGAAGAGGGCATATTATATAATATTTCTTAAATGATAAAATGAGTAGGATATAGATGTCGGCTCCAAGAACCAGATCAAATCCCTCTGGATGCTTTCGTAGAATATGGTTTAGCTGATCAGAGTTTCCCCATTCTAGCTTCTCTGCACTTAAGGCTGTTGACAACAATCTCGACATTAGACAACAAGTACCAAATTTACTCAAATGTAATGATCTTACCAGCACATGAATTGATATTATCAGAAGATTCATGAAGCTTTATGTTTTTCTTCAAGATCTGAAAAAGAAAAGTTATGTAAACAGTTACAACCAGAAAAACAAGACCTACATAACTTTGTGGCTTTGTGCAGGATAATATAGTCTTGCAATCATGCCTCTAGGACTTCATCATTATGGTCAGTAAGCACTACTTCACGGCAAAATCTGCTGCAAAGTATACCAGTAACACCTGCATAAGTAGTGGGCATACTGACCAATTATATTTACAAATATATAAAGAACAAAGAGACCATTACAATTTCATATTCTTAAAACAATAATGTGTAGACAGGCATTCTGCACAACCATGCACAAACTACAGGCAGAATATAAAAAAAATAACTTTTTATTAGTCGAAAAAGAAATTATGTAAAAGTCAAAGAAAAAGGTCACCTTATCAAATGCCTCCGAGAACATTTTATAGTGATAGATTACTATGAATAAGAATTATGGATCCTAACCCCGACAGATTCCATCATGCTTAACTCATGTATCATGTATATACACATTACAGTATTTAAGATATACAAATTCATAAGAAATCTTTCTTGTTAGTTGTTCCACACTGCCATATCCTAACTTTATAGACACTGCGTCAGATAATTAAGAAATTATCTATTAATGTCACATAGGACAGACCATATACCTTAAACAAGCTCATTTTATGAACTTAAATATTTAATGCCAAACACTTTGCAGAAAGAATTTTAAACATAAAATGAACAGTAGAGAGTATTCTCTGCAACGAACGAACCTACACCAGATCCTAATTCGATAGCAGAACATCCTTGCAGAAGCTCGGCATTATTGGAAATGTATTCATTTAACAGTCTTGCACCAGGCCATACCAACTGCCCAGTCAAATCGAAATCAGCTGTGCCACAAAATATAACAACGCAAGGTTAACGCCAGCTAGAGTATATGCTATTGAGACCTTAACAAGAAATCATAACACTAATGAAATATACCAATTAATGATCAAGAATATGCTAAATAGCAGAGAAAGAATGCATTGATGTACACCACATTATATCTTCTTCAGTGTCTAAGATCACTTTAATACAATGAAACTTACTCGAAGCTGATTGAAGACAGAGAAGCTGAAGAACATGGGACCCAAATGTAAACGTAGCTAGCTCATAACTGCAGATTAGCATACGGATAAGAACAATGAATCGAACTCAAATAATCAATTGACGTGTAGTGTATGTATATTTAGATGGATGAATACTTGTTATTTATGAAGAAGGATTCACCCAAACAAACAGTATCGTCATCATCATCATCATCAGTGTCGACTGCATGTGGTTTAATCAATTGGTTGTCTTGTTGAGCGCTTACAAACATGGTGTGGTGTTGCATAATAATCAAGCTCCACCTAATTCGCGATACCAGGCTCCTGCTACTCGGTTTCAAAACTCAAACCACCGTCGAAAACTTAAACCCTAAACATTTGCTGAAGATGGGATTCGGATACCATATTAATCACAAACAAATAAACAAACATACCCGGTGTATCCCGCTGAATAGCAGGATCTGGGAGGGATATATGGTGACAAGTCTTTTGTTTATATAAAAGTAATAGTTTTAAATGTTTGAGTTAAATGCGTTTTACGTCCCTAGGTTTTCATAAAAATTTGTCATTCAAATCTAAAAGTTTAAAGTGTTATCATTTGCATCCAAAGGGTTTATTAAAATTGTCATTTGAATCCTTTTGGCTATACCTAACTAACACGGTTAACTTTTTCTGTTAAGTTTCCAACATGAGAGTCATTTTAATTAAAAAATTAAACAAAATAAAAAACCAACTTACGTGAGGGTTTTTATATGTTTAGTTTATTTTGATAATTGTAGTTATGATTTGACTTTATAATTGTATTTTATTATTTTGTCTTGTTAATGTATTTTTGCTTAATAATTGTGTTACTTTTGCACGTTTTATTAACTAAACATAGATTTCTTTAGTTTAAAACTTAATTATGATTACGATGATTGATGTTTTATGATTATTATTCATGGACAGTTTATGTTATTCTATAAATTATTTTTATACTTTTATGATAATTTGTCTTTTATGGTTATAATTCAAATAATTTATAAAAATATGACTTGTTTGTTTATTTATATATATTTTTGTTTTGTATGTTTTATAAAGTTAGAAATGAATCATTTTTAGTTAGTTATACTTATATTTTATTTTATACAATATGATGTCTAGAGATGTTTTTCTTAAGTAAATGAAAGAAATACCGACAATCATTCCTAGTAAATTAAAATCATAATGGTGTAAAGGAGACTGAATGCTTAAAACTTATCATGTAGAGCTGATTTTTTATTTCGTAATTGTTTTGCCTAAAATACCTCTAATTTAGAAAACTTAACTGCGTTAATTTGGAGTAGTTAAGTGGATTCAAACGGCAATTTTTGTGAAACTATTGGATGCAATGGCAAAATTTAAATTTTTGTATTCAAATGACAATTTATATGAAACCTCAGGGACATAAAATGCATTTAACTCTAAATGTTTTTTACTTTTAATTCAGGATAGAGTTAATTGTCAGTTTTGTCCTTAAAGTTCGATGCCTTTTATTGTTTTTACCCAAAAACTTTTTTTTTCCGTTTTATGTCTCTGACATTTTAGAAACTTATCATTTTCATTCATTTACGTTAACACTGTTTGTTTTTTCCCGTTAAGTGGACATTAACTTTGAATATTAAAAACAATCGAATAATATTTGAATATTCAGAGCAATTGAATAATATTTATGTAACACCCGGAAATTTTGTCTAGAATAAAAGAAGAGAAAAGAAATAAGAAAAAGCAAACGAAAATATCTTGAAAGGAAAGAAAGAGGCCAAAGTAGAGGGGGTGAAAGTGAAAAAAGATATAAAATTTAATATTTTAATATATTATGGGGAATGGCCGGCCATATATGTCTATCTCATCTGCTTTTTGTCGATCAAAAGAAGAAAGAAGAAGAGGATCAGAGTATTCTTCGGTTCTAGAGAGAGAGCAGTAAATCTTGGTCTAGGTAAGTAAATTTCGAATAATTGGTTCGGTTTTACTTGGTGTTCGACCATGAAACCGAGATTTTCATGTCACTATGTGTTTATGAGTGTTCGGGTTATGTGTTTTGGCATGCTTAGGTGTTAAAAATCTTTGAAAGTCCGAGTTTGAAGGAGTTGTGCTTGGAAGCTGTAAAAGGTGAGTTCTAGACCCCATCTTTTACATGTTTTATAAATTATTTAGGGCTGAAAATGTATATAAATGATTTTTACAAAAGTTGTATGTATGCCCGTAAGTATTTATGTTTGTATGTTGATGTTTTATGGTTGTTCATGCTTGTTTGATGTTTAGAATGGTAGTGAGAAGCTTAGGATATGTTAAGGTGACGTTTGGGACTGACAAATCACTTAGAACCATATATGTAAATGGTCATGCGCCCAAACAAGGCCATGCGCCTAAGAATTTTGTCTTAGAAAACTTTGTGTGGTCATGCGCCCAAATAGGGTTCATGCGCCTGAGAAATTAACTTAGAAAGTTTAAGCGTGGCTGATGCGCCCAAACAGTACCCCATGCGACCAACTATTGCCTTAGAAATTTTAAGTGTAAGCCCATGCGCCTGAACAGTAGCTCATGCGCCTAAGTGTTAGGCTCAGACGCCTAAGTATACATCATGTGCCCAAATAGTGCCCATGCGCCCGAAGTGGCTCGTGCGCCCGAAGTGGCTCATGCGCCTAAGTGTTGAAACGCCCAAGTAGCCTATGCGCCCGCATAGTTGAAAAACGCCTAAACACTCATGCACCTACATAGTTCCCATGCGCCCAAACACTTAGAAATTTTCTGGAATTTCGGAAAAAAAAGGAATGATTAAGGTTTGATCCTAGTTTGACTTTAGGGTTATAATTGTTTAAATTATGCATGATTATGAGCTGTTCTTATGTTCTATACTATTTATGATTTTGTGACTTTACATGGTGTGTTTATGATAATAAAACGTAAAGTATTATCATTAATAAAAGGGAAAGATTAATGATGAAGAAAAGTGAAACATAAATGAAAGAATGAAAGACTTGCAAGCAAACGAATGGAGGTGCACCGCCATGTTGTCGTTAGCTCACTTGTGTACGGTTTAGCTAACCCAAAGAATGCACACAGGGTCAATCATTGAGATTGACGGGACCCTTGTAGCATACCTAGGTGACTGGGTCAGTTTCGTGCACAATATTCGTGGTCTATTTATAGACCACAGGCCCAGCATCAGCTTTGTGCATAATGTTCGGGCTACTGCATATTGGTCCAAATGAAAGTGAAAGATAATGAAAAGATTATGAAACGAACGAATGCGCACGATACTGAATGAAGCTATACCTTTTTGTATGTACGACGAATGCTCACATACGAAAGTAAAGAAAGTATTTTGTTGTAAAAGAGTATATTTATATATAAGCTAAGCAAGGTATTTTAACGCGTTTAAAATTAGAACTCACTCAGCAGCGCTGACTTTTATGCATTTTCAATTGGCAGGTAACTGTTGTTGAGGATGACACGGGGGTGAAGCTACTCGGCGGGACAAGGTTGACATCCCTTCATAGTTGAGGATATTGTTGTTTTGTAAAACAATTAAACAATTTTTGTAACTGATGAAAAACGTTATATTACTTAACAACTGTAAGTATAAATGAAATGAATGGTTTTTGCTAACTCGATTCTGCTGCCTAATTTATGAATTATATAATGTTTTATGTATTAATGTGATGAATGTCCAACTATAAGCGTCCCGGGAACGGGGCATTACCAGTTGGTATCTAAGCTAAAGTTTAAGTGAATTGGGTAAAATTTTTCAAAAACCTAATCTTAAACTGAGAATGGGACTAAAGGAAAGGGATGTCAACCCGAGTAGCTACATGCCATCAGGTTTATTTTCTTAATGTTAACTGGTATTATGTGCATGTGCTATTTGACTTATATGATTTTAGTGGGTTTAGATACTGATATAGTCAGAATAAGAAATACTTGAGGTGTGAAGAGTAAAGTAAGTGGCTAATCACAACTAGCCACTGTAATTAGGGACTTACTATACTCAACATAAACTAAGCTATTTTCTTGAATGACCGTGTTAGTGTTTGAATCTTATAATGTCTAGAAGATGGCTGGAGGTAGATCTTCTAAGGCTTCTAGGGGCGGAGCACGTGCTGGCCATGGTGCCGAACCGCGAGTTACCAGGAATAGGGCAAAGACTACCGAGAGGACCCGTGAAGAGCCCGAGATGTATCATCAGGAAGGTGGTGATGAGAGTGAAAACTTAAGGGCCTCGGTGAAAGAGGTAGTGGTAGAGGAAGTCTATCAAGTCAAGCAGACGATTTTGCCGTCTGTAGTGACTGAAGTGATTAAAGCTATGAGGGAGGACGAAAAGAAAGAGAGGAAGGAAAAGAGGAAGCCCACGGGGAGAGGAGAAAGGGAACAATCGGAGGCTGAGACTGTTGTCTCTAGTGAAGAGGAGAAGGAAGAAGCGGTACAGGAAACTGCACGGGGCTGTAATTACGTGGCATTTTAGAGGTCCAAGCCCCAACATTCGATGGGAACGGTAATGCTGCTACTGCTCACCGATGGGTGAGGGAGATGGACGTGGTGCTTGATATCAGCGAGTGCCGAGAAGATCAGACGGTGAAGTTTGCCACCCACTCGTTAGTGGACTCGGCCTTATGCTGGTGGGACAATATTGTCCAGGCCGAGGGTAGTAGGGCCATTGGAAAGATGAGGTGGCCAGAACTGAAAAAGTTGGTGATTGAGGAGTTTTGTCCTCACAGGGAGTTGGACAAGATTGAGAGGGAGTTCCTGCAGCTGGAAGCGGAAACTATAACGCACCAACAATATACTACCAAATTCAACGAGATGACAAAGCCGGTGCCTAATCAGGTGACTCCGATATCAAGGAAGATTAAGAGATATGTCCAGCGGTTACCGACTGATATACGTAGGCATTTGACTGCTGCCCGATCGGGTACCTTTCGATCGGCTGTAGACCTGGCGGGCAGGTTGTATGATGAGCGAGAGGAGACTGTGGTGGAGGCGAAGAAGACAGGTGGTGGTGATAAGAACTGGAACAGGAAGTGGTTTGGATGTGGTGGTTTCGCTCCAAACAACAAAAGAATGAAGATGGATGATAGTGGGGTGTCATCATGTTCGGGGCTGAGGAAGTGTGATAGATGTGGAAAAGAGCATACTGGGGAGTGCAGGTTGGGATTAAACATATGTTTCAAATGTGAGAAGCCTGGTCACATTTCAAGGGATTGCAAGGTGTTGAGGTGTTATAACTGTGGTGAGGAGGGCCACGTGAGCAAGAGCCGAGAGTTCCTGGGGCGAAGAAAAAGGCTGAAGAAGAAGGGCAGAAGGCAAGTGCTAGAGCTTTCACCATTACCCGGGAGGAGGCCAGAGTGGACCCTGATGTCGTGTCAGGTATGTTTCAAGTAAACCAACTTGTGCCTTTGTATTATTTGATTCTGGTGCTAGTAGGAGTTTCATCTCTACTACTTTCTGTGCTAAATTGCTTGTTATTAGTAGGAGTATTGATGAGTCATTCGATGTAGAAACTGCTATTGGTAAGCCTACTAGGATTACTGATATGATAGGAGACTGTGTCATAGAACTAGAAGCCCATAGGTTTTCTGCCAATTTATATGTGATGCCCCTAGGCGGATTTGATGTAGTTCTAGCGATGGATTGGTTAGCAACCTACGAGGCGAACATCGTGTGTCGTAAGAAGATGGTTCGATTAGTTACGTCTGATGGAAGTACAGCACTACGGTGCTAAAGGTGATTTCAATGGCGGTGGTGGAGAAGTGCATGAGGCGTGGATGTAATGCCTACCTGACTTACGTACAGATATGTACCAGTTGTATGTGATTTCTCGGACGTGTTCCTAAAAGATTTACCCGGCGTGCCACTGGATCACGAAATTGAGTTCCAGATTGATCTGATACCCGGTGCTCAACCCGTTGCCAAAGCACCGTATCGATTAGCTCCGACTGAGATGAAGAAACTCATGGTTCAACTACAGGAGTTGATGGATAAAGCATTCATTCGAGCGAGTATCTCTCCATGGGGTGCTCCGGTCTTATTTATGAAGAAGAAAGACGGTAGTATGAGGATGTGCATCGACTACCGAGAGCTGAACAAGTTGACGGTAAATAATCGGTATCCGTTACCGAGGATTGACGACTTGTTTGATCAGCTGCAAGGTGCCAGTTGGTTCTCAAGGATAGATCTTTGATCTAGTTATCATCAGCTGAAGGTGAAGGAGCGAGATATCCTTAAGACAGCTTTTCGCATGCGTTATGGACACTACGAGTTTCTCATCATGTCTTTTGTTCTAACTAACTCGCCAACTGCCTTTATGGATTTGATGAACCGAGTGTGTCGGCCAATATTAGATAAATTAGTGATTGTGTTTATTGATGATATCTTGATTTATTCGAGAAGTCAGGAAAAACACACCAGCCACATACGCGAGGTGTTGGAGACACTTAGAAGAGAGAAGTTGTATGCTAAATTCTCTAAGTGTGATTTTTAGTTAAGCGAGGTGCAATTTTTGGGTCACGTGGTGAATGCTGAAGGAATTATGGTAAACCCAGCAAAGGTTGAGGTGGTGATGCAATGGATGTCTCCAAAGACGCCATCCGAGATCTGTAGTTTCTTGGGTTTGGTGGGATATTACAGGAGATTCATTTAGGACTTTTCCAAGATAGCCTCACTTTTGACTAAATTGACCCGCAAGGACGTGAAATTTGTATGGGGTCGAGTACAGGAGGATGCTTTCGAGGAGTTAAAGACGAGATTGACTCAAGCTCCTGTCTTGACATTACCCAAAGGGAGTGAAGACTTAGTGGTATATTCGAATGCTTCTTATTTAGGGCTATGGTTCGTGTTAATACAACGTGGAAGGGTAATAGCCTACGCATCCCGACAGCTGAAAACCCATGAAGTCAACTACCATACTCATGACTTAGAGCTTGCAGCGGTGGTCTTCGCATTGAAGATTTGGAGGCACTACTTATACGGGACGAAGTGCACCATCTTCACGGACCACAAGAGCTTGAAGTATTTCTTTGAGAAAAAGGATTTCAACATAAGGCAGAGGAGATGGTTAGAGCTCATCAAAGATTATGACTGTGAGATCCATTATCATCCGGGTAAGGCCAATGTTTTGGCCGATGCCCTTAGCCGCAAGGAGAGACCCGAGCCGATTCGGGTGAAGGCTTATTAGTTGGTTATGACCGCTGACGTGATGACCCAGGTGAAGGAATTTCAAGATGAGGCGTTGAAAGAAGATCACCTTAACTCTGAAATAATGAGAGGTTTTGTCACGGAGTTGGGAGAAAACGCTCTCGGTGTTGGGACCCGAAGCGGACGAATATGGATCCCTCGTTACGGAGACCTACGGGGGCGAATCATGGATGAAGCTCATAAAACTTGATACTCGATTCATCCCGGTGCCATAAAGATGTATCAAGATATGAAGAAAGATTATTGGTGGTCGGGTATGAAGCGCGATGTAGTGGAGTATGTGAGTAAGTGCCTTACTTGTTTGCAAGTGAAGGCAGAACACCAAAAGCCATACGGGAAAATCCAACCGTTGGATATACCCGAGTGGAAGTGGGAGCAAATCACCATGGACTTTATTACTAAGCTACCTCGTACGGCGAGGGGGTGCGATACCATTTGGGTGATTGTAGATCGTCTGACAAAGAGTGCTCACTTCTTACCGATCCGCAAGACGTATTCATCTGAGAGATTGGCAGATCTGTTCATCAAGGAGATTGTATCTCGTCATGGTGTGCCAGTATCTATCATGTTGGATCGTGACACTCGATTCATATCAAAGTTTTGGAAGAGATTTCCTGATGCGATGGGGACGAGGCTACACATTAGCACGGCTTATCATTCTCAGACAGACGGTCAGTCTGTGAGGACAATCCAAACACTCGAGGATATGCTCCGAGCATACGTGATCAACTTTGGAGGAAGCTGGGACGATCATCTACCGTTAGCAGAATTCTCGTACAACAACAGCTACCATGCCAGCATTGGCATGCCACCATACGAGATGCTATACGGTAGAAGGTGTAGGATGCTCGTATGCTGGAGAGACATTAGGAAGAAGGAGTTAGGAGGTGTCAAGGTGATCGAGGCTACGACGGAAAATTTAGAAAGGATCAAAGCCTTTATGATGGCGGCGAAGGATAGACAGAAGTCGTATGCCGATAAAAGGCGAAAACCGATTGAATTCAATGTGGGTGATAGAGTCATGTTGAAGGTCTCACCTTAGAAGGGAATTATTAGGTTCATAAAACGAGGTAAACTGAGCCCGAGGTATATAGGACCTTTTCGAATTATTGCTCGAGTAGGACAGGTGGCCTATAGGTTAGAGCTACCTGATGAGTTAAGTGGAATTCATCCGACATTCCATATATGTCATCTGAGGAAGTGTTTAGCCAACGAAGATATGGTTGTACCACTAGAGGATATCGAAGTGGATGAACGACTCAATTATGTAGAGCAACCAGTGGCAATCATCGACCGGAAGCATAAGAGAGTAAGGAATAAAGTGGTTCCACTGGTGTGTGTGCAATGGAAACACCGAAAGGGTTATGAGTCTACGTGGGAGACTAAAGAAGAGATGAGACAACATTACCCACAGTTATTCAAAGAGTGATGTGTTTCGGGGACGAAACCTCTTTGAGGAGGGTGGACTTGTGACAACCAGAAATTTTGTCAAGAATAAAATAAGAGAAAGAAATAAGAAAAAGAAAACAAAAGTATCATGAAAGAAAAGAAAGAGACCAAAGTAAAGAGGTTGAAAGTGCAAAAAGATACAAAATTAAATATTTAATATGTTATGGGGAATGACCGCCCATATATGTCTATCTCATCTGCTTTTTGTCGATTAAAAGAAGAAAGAAGAAGAAGATCAGAGTATTCTTCAGTTCTAGAGGGAGAGAGAGCAGCAAATCTTGGCCTAAGTAAGTAAATTTCGAATAATTGGTTCGGTTTTACTTGGTGTTCGACCATGAAACCGAGATTTTCATGTCACTATGTGTTTATGAGTACTCGGGTTATGTATTTTGGCATGCTTAGGTGTTAAAAATCTTTGAAAGTCCGAGTTTGAAGGAGTTGTGCTTGGAAGCTGTAAATGGTGAGTTCTAAACCCCGTCTTTTACTTGTTTTATAAATTATTTGGGGCTGAAAATATATATAAATGATTTTTACAAAAGTTGTATGTATGCCCGTAAGTATTTATGTTTGTATGTTGATGTTTTATGGTTGTTCATGCTTGTTTGATGTTTAGAATGGTAGTGAGAAGCTTAGAATATGTTAAGGTGATTTTTGGGACTGAAAAATCACTTAGAAACATATATGTTAGTGGTCATGCGTCCAAACAGGGCCCATGCGCCTAAGAAATTTGCCTTAGAAAACATTAAGTGTGGTCATGCACCCAAATAGAGCTCATGCGCCTGAGAAATTAACTTAGAAAGTTTAAGTATGATTGATGCGCCCAAACAGTACCCCATGCGCCCAATTATTGCCTTAGAAATTCTAAGTGTAAGGCCATGCGCCTGAACAATAGCTCATGCGCCTGAACAGTAGCTCATGAGCCTAAGTGTTAGGCTCAGAAGCCTAAGTAAACCTCATGCGACCAAATAGTGCCCATGCGCCCGAAGTGGCTCATGCGCCTAAGTGTTGAAACGCCTAAGTAGCCCACACGCCCGCATAGTTGAAAAACGCCTAAACAGGCCTCATCGCCTACATAGTTCCCATGCGCCCAAACACTTAGAAATTTTCTGGAATTTCAGAAAAAAGGGAATAATTAGGGTTTGACCCTAGTTTGACTTTAGGGTCATAATTGTTTAAATTATGCATGATTATAAGCTTTTCTTATGTTCCATACTATTTATGATTGTGTGACTTTACGTGGTGTGTTTATAATCATAAAACGTAAAATATTATCATTAATAAAAGTGAAAGATTAATGATGAAGAAAAGTGGAACATAAATGAAAGAATGAAAGTCTTGCAAACAAATAAATGGAGGTGCACGACCATGTTGTCGTTAGCTCAAATGTTTGTAGTTTAGCTAACCTGAAGGATGCACACAGGGTCAATCATTGAGATTGACGGGACCCTTGTAGCGTACCCTAGGTGACTGGGTCAGCTTCATGCACAATATTCGTGGTCTATTACAGACCACAGGCCCAACATCAACTTCATGCACAATGTTCGGGGTACTGCACATTGGTCCAGATGAAAGCGAAAGATAATGAAAAGAGTACAAAACGAACGAATGCGCACGATAATGAATGAAGCTATACCTTGTTGTATGTGGGACGAATGCTCACATACGAAAGTAAAGAAAGTATTTTATTGTAAAAGAGTATTTTTATATATAAGCTAAACAAGGTATTTTAATGCGTTTAAAACTAGAACTCACTCAGCAACGCTAACTTTTATGCATTTTCAGTTGGCTGGTAACTGTTGCTGAGGATGACATAGGGGTGAAGCTACTCGGTGGAACAACGCTGACATCCATTCATATTTGAGGATATTGTTGTTTTGTAATACAATTAAACAATTTTTGTAACTGATGAACAACATTAGATTGCTTAACAATAGTAAGTATAAATGAAATGAATGGTTTTTGCTAACTCGATTCCGCTGCCTAATTTATGAATTATATAATGTTTTATGTATTATTACGATGAATGTTCAACTGTAAGCGTCCTGGGAACGGGGACTTATAATTTATTTAGATTTTTTTTGTGAGGTGTAAAAGTACATCAATGTTCTCATTTGAGGTGCACATGATGACTACTTAACAGGTTAATAACGAGTTTAACAAAATTTGATGAGAATTGTAAGTTTTTTAAATGTTAGGTAGTCATAGGGGAAAAAACTATTTTTGGATGAAAATGATAAAATACATCAAACCTCAGGGACGAAAAAGACAATTTACTATTCTAGATAATACAACGTATAATTGACTGTGGATAAACAAATTGTTTTAAGTATAAACCAACCATTGATAACGATTGTTCTTGACTTTGTTAATGGTTGAGATAAAACATAAAGGTAGCGAAACTAAGATTTTATATGACATAATGTAAAAGAAAAGGCATATCAATTGTCTTATTTTTTTGAAGCAATTCTATCCTTAAACATTAATTAGGTAAACATGAAACGACGGTAAATTCTCATTTGCATTTTACAATTATTTTATTGTAAAAATGTAAATCTTATGCGTACTTTTAAAGTATTTTTTTATTTTCTGTTTTTACCGATAGTAGCACAACTAATCTTAAAACACTATCATAGTTCTAAAAATCCTCTCAATAGTCAACACAGCAAAACTATTTACTCAAACAAGTTATATTCATACGAGTACCCTTATTGATATTTATCAATAATGAGTAATAAGTAATAAAAATTACAATAATTGCTAAAAATGTATTAAGTGAAAATAAATAAGTTATTCATCAATAACTATCATTTCGATAGAATTGATTTGTTAAAAATAAAGTAATCAAATAAAAGCTTTTAAGTTTTTAAACATGATTTTTGTGATATTATTTATAATTTACCAAGAAGTTAAAAATCTTATTAATTTGTAAATATAATTTTGAATTAAAATAAATCAAATGTAATAAATGGAAATTCAAAAATATACAGATAAATAAAAACCAAATATTTTGACGGAATCTCGTGATTATTAATCAACTAGGTTAGAACCCATGTATTACATGGGTGGAATAAATTTAATTTTTTAAAATCATTATATTTATAATAGATGTTATCAACCATTAAAGTTAAGAAATAATAAATATTTAAAAATTATAAATGACACATAATTAAGATTAAGATTTAAAATTATATTTAATATATGATAGAATTTAGATATTATAATTTAGTAAATGTTCATAAAATATTTGCATAAAAAACTTACATTCTAGATATATAATTGTTTAGCTTATTTACTTAAAATCCTTCAATTAATATCTTAAAAATTACTTACGAGTAATTAAATCATTCAAACAAAATCATATAAATGATTTTAGAATTTATATTGAAAATTTTTAGATTGTTTGACTATATTAAGAAATAAAAAATATTATTAATCTAATATGAAAGAAAGAAATACAGGAAAAAAAATAGAAATTCAAATAAGTAAAGGAGAATATGATTGTAATAATTGTTGAAATTATTTAATTAAAATGTGTATATACGTTTAGTTGGAAAATTCTACACGAAATTGCATAATATTGTATCATGCGTCCTCAAAAACCTTAGTTTATTAGAATAGATGATCTTAGGATCCATCTAGCACCTACATATCAAGTTCTGTAATTTTTATCTCCTTAATAAATAGCTCCAGTTCATTGAGCTTGGATTGTTAAGCTATGAACGTTTCCATATCAAGTATGATTAACGATGTAGGTGGTATAATTCCATGAGTAGTTGTTGATCAGGTTAAAAGTTACTTAATGATCATATATAAAACTTAACTAATTAAATACTAATTAAAAGATAACATCCATGATCTGTACATTAATTTAGTCCCTAGATCACAAAAGTGTGTTACATAGTGTAGCAACTTCCTTCCAACACATCTGAAGGCCATGCAACATACAAAATGGAATGAAGTTTTGTTTTCTTTATAAATGTGAGTCCTGGCGTAAAGAGATTGCAAAAAAAAACCTATACAACATTAAGAATTACAGAGTTATAACTCCAATATATTTCTAATCTATTATTAGAAAAAAACCTATGTAAAGAGATTGAGAGTTATAATTATTTAATATTTCATTTATAATGTGTAAATTGAGAGTTATAATTCCAATATATTTCTAATCTATTATTAGAAAAAAACAATTGATTTTTTCGTTAAATTTGATTTAGGGTTTTGGTTTAGAAAGATTTATTTTTACTATGTTTTTAATATTTAATACTAACTAAGAATAACTCAAATCTTTCTTTTTTTTAAAGGAATTTTAAGTTCTAAAAATAAGTCTCTATTTACTCTCAGTTTTAAATCACGAAACCATACCCCATGAAATTGATTTACGAAATATTATTTGTTTAGCTTTTATATGAGTTTGAATGTTTTCTACGCTATTAATTAGTTTATGAAAAAGAAATTGTGTTAGATTTCATATGAATTCATCAAGAAAATGTCAAATTTATATATCATTTAAAATTTTTTTATTATAACTCTTAAATTTAACTATTTTTGGTTTTAAAAAAATAACTTTTTAAAAATACCAATTTTAAATATTTCTTATTTTTAAAAAAAGTCTTATGCTTTAAATAAATTTATTATTTTATAAAAAAATTATTTATTTAGAAATAACATTAATAAATAAATCTCTTTATTAATTTATTAAATCAAAAAAGTGTTAAATAGTGTTATTAGTAATTAAGGTAATCATTTAATAGGAGAGAGAGGCGGGAATAGCAAATGGATGTTGGCTGAGAGAACGACACGTGACAGATGGGTGGTTTAAGAGAGTGACATGTGTCATAAAAAACCTTTGTTTATTAGATAGGATAGATTTGTAATAAATTGTTTTGAGTTTTTTAAATTGAATTTCATGTTTGTTACGAAATTGTAGATAAATAAAATCAATTAGTAGTTATGATTTGAAGATAAAAGAAGAAACCTATTTTAATTTTTTATTTTAAATAGGTTAAAATCTCATGTAATACACGGGCTAAATAATTTACTGTTATATAATTTATAATAAAAAAATTATGTCTTAAATATTATGTATTATACGGATTGAACAAAATCATGTATTACACATTTGAAAATTTGAAGTTAACATATTTGAAATTTTAATTATGGATAATTATTAATTAATAACTAATAAATAGCTATTATAGCATTCATAATTAATAGGAGAGAGAAACAAAAAAATCAATTATTAGATGGTCTAAAATGGCGACAAGTGTGATGTGGAAACAAAATATAGAGATAAAGATATAGAGATAAAGATATAGGTATTTATTAGTATAGAGATAAAGATATAGGTATTTTAGGAAACAATCAAAGATTAATTCAAAGAATGTGATGTGGCTAATGGTGGTCTTAAAAATATCATGTGACACAAAATATTTTCGTTTATTATAATAGTAAGATATTATTATTATTATACTATATATAATATGGATTGGGTTCAAATACAAAATCATTTGAACCTAAAAATACTAAGAATGTCTATGGTGTCGACACGTGGCACTGCTCTAATTAGTTAAGTAAGTGTAAAATATGAAAGATAATTACTTCGGCTTCTAGAAGAAAAACAAAAAGAGACATCCGCAATCATTCTCAGGTTTTTATTGAGCTAACATCATTATTGAATAAAAAAAGAATTCGCTATTGTTCGTCATTATTGTTATTACTCAATTATACTAGATTCGATTTAGTTTTGTTGCACATTACGATAGTTTTGTTGAATATTACGAAGAACTTGATGTCAACGACAGAGGAATCGTTTGGTAAATATAGTTTGGTGTAAATTTTGTCACTTTTAATACGTTTTGCTAATCGTAATATGTTTACTCTAATATTTGTGTTTGTTTTATTATGTTATGTAGTTAAATTTACGATTATGTTATGAATTAAAGTAGTTGATTGTGTAATTTATTGATCGAATCATTGTTTCTTTTTTTATTTAAGATGATTATTGTGTGTTGTTTGTCATCGTTACGTATAACGTCTTACTATTTTCAAAAGACATTGTTGATGTATTTAGTACGAATCATATCATTATATTATAATTATGTCTTTTATGTTTATGATCTGTTGTGTTAGATCTTTCGATATTAATGTGCTATTTGTGTCTTTTTCATTATGATAATTTTGTTTGTGGTTTAGATGCGTGGAAGTTGTGTCTAATATATTTGTCTTGTTATGCTATTATGTCTTTTATGTTTTATGCTTTTATATGTTATATTTTCTGTGAGTATTATGTTAAAAATTTTCTACTGGTGTGCTATATATTTGAAAAGTTATTTTGTTGATGTATTAATATGAATCATGATTATTACATTATCATTATGTCTCTTATGTTGTGATTATGTTGGTACACATGTCCCTAGTTCTAGTTCTAGTGTGCTTAAATGTAAATGACTTTTATTTTGTTACACTGATGTAATCGTTTGATATTTGTAATGAAAGACTCTTGATTGAATGAATATGTATTATTGATGTATATAAATAAAATACAATGTGTGGTTGATGCTTATAATGTTTAATGTTTCATTGTTTATTGTATGAGAACACATATTGAACTAATTATATAGGTTTGTGAAGTATATGAAGTTCTTATGCGAATGACCCATGCTAATGGACCATACGCATGAACAACTTCATGCGAATGACTCAGTCGCACGACTGAACCAGGAGACTGGATCAGTCGCATGATTGTAACATGAGATTGGCTCAGTCGCACGACTGAACACTCAGTCGTGCGAATGGATCAACCGCATGGCTCAATTGCACGACTGAACCATACTTGTGGTTCAGTCGCCCGAATGAGAAACACTAACCTATAAATACCACTTAAAATCGTGGAAAAGCGGATCACTTCGCATACATACGTACCCTAGCCGTCCAGAGACCTACAAAAACCTGTTCCAAGTTCATAGATCGCACTAGATCGATTACCAATCGTTCTTAACGTTTAGTTTCAATCTACAATTGATTCTACGTGCGTTCTCACTGATTGGATCGCCAATCAAATAGGATTCAACACTATTTGATTCGGTATACATGTTTATCAGTTAGTATTTCGTTCAATACTTGATCCTAACAAGTGGTATCAGAGCCATGGCTCTTGATTTACGTATGATTCAATCGTTCTTGATAAAAAAATTGTGTTTTTCACTAAAAACGCAATCCTTTTGTGTCAAACGGTGTTTTAGTCGTCTCCAGTTCGTAAAGTTCACCTTTCCCGGCATACGACAATTAGGGCTAGTGAAAATTCGTGTTTTTGCGTCCAAAATACCTTAAACCTTCGAATTTTCAAAATCCAGCAGCTTCAGTCGCCCGATTGACTCAATCACACGACTGAGTTCATACGCATCCCTCATATGAACTATTGGACTCATTCGTACCTTCATTCGTACGATTGAACTGTCTAGACGCATTGTTCATCCGCACCTGTCCATACGCACGATTGATTCATCCGCATTGGTTCAGTCGCATGTTTGAGCCATTCGCATTGTTCAATCGTACGATCTGTTCAATCGCACACCTTCATTCGCACAAGCAGTAACAGTTTTGTTCCAAAGTTAAAGTTGATAGTAATGGAGGATCAGTATTCAGTGTTCACAGCAGGTAAAGATTCAAGGATCTAGAATCTGTTGCTTCTGGAAAATGAAGTGGGGTGTGACATCCGTCACTTTCAGGTCCGTTAATTGACTTGTAAATTCGTTAACTCTCCTCGTGCATTTATTATTGTGCGTAATTTATTTGTTTTTTTGAATCTTTTCGTATACCCGTTTCGTGTCAACCCTAATATTATTAATAACCTAAATTTGACTAATATTATATAAATGATAACTAATAAAAATTTATTTATTTTTATTATTATTAGTGTTATATGTTATTATAATTAATATAATTAACAAGTCTAGGGTTTAAATTTTAAATTACCTAAACTTAAAGGAATAAATAATTTAAAGTTAAGGGTCCTAAGTGTAAAATGAATATTATATATATTTTCAAAATTTTGTCAACCCTAGTCGAACAAAAAAATTGCCGTCAACCGTAGTCGCCTCCGCCGTTCGAATCTTCAAAGCAATTCCGTTTCGTCGCCGTTAGCCACAATCGGTTGCCGTCGTCTTGCCGTTTAGTCGTTTCGCAGGTAACCGATCATTGTGAACCTCGTTTTATCTCGATTCGTTACGTTTCGTTTCATTTCGTTTCGTTTCGTGTCGATACGTTTTGAGTACGTGTTTCGGTTCGGTTTAATCAGGCTGCGTTGTGGCCACACGCGCAACTATCATACGCGTATGTTTATGTATATGTATGCTGCTGTATGTATATGTATATGTAAGCTGCGGTGTGTGTGTATATTGTATGTGTGCCTGCGTATATATGTATATATATAGTTGTGGATGCTGTTGGTGTATATATATATGCATGTGTGTATGCTGTTAGTGTATATATATGTATGTGTGTATGTTGTTCATTATATATATGTGTGTATGTGTTTATGCTGTTCGTGTATATATAAATGTATGTGTGTATGTTGTCCATATATATATATATACATATATATATATATATATATATGTGTGTGTGTGTGTGTGTAGGCTGTCCGTGTATATATATAGGTATGTCTATGTTGCTCCAATATATATATATATATATATATATATATATATATATATATATATATATATATATATATATGTATAGATGTTTGTGTGTGTACCGATTGTGTATGTATATATTGCATATATATGTGGGTGCACAAGTTATATATTAGTGTGTGTAGTTGTGTGGATGTGTGTGAAATTATGTGTGTAGTGTGTGACCGTGCGTTTGAATGTGTGTGTTTTGTTTTGATTTTGAGTGTTATTGTTGTTGTTATTATTATTATTATTATTATTATTATTATTATTATTATTATTATTATTATTATTATTATTATTATTATTATTATTATTATTTTGTTAATACTATTGTGTCGTAACAAAACGAGGATGGCACGTTTTAACTAGTTAGCAATCAAACTATATATTTATATAAAACTAATATGTATATTTTTAGTGTGTGAGTCACGCGTCGAACCCGAACCGACCCGAACCCGACCGAACGTGTCTACTCCCTTTTGACTCGTCTTAAGATTTCTTTTATTGTAATTAATTATAGGTGTTTGATCATTCGTTACCCGCATTCTTTGAAGTTTTTGTTCAAGTTATTTTCTTCACATTCCAAGGTGAGTTTCGCGGCCCCGTTTTATTACAATTATTTACAAACATCAAGGGGGGAAAGTATGCTCAACCATTTTTATGCTATGAACTTATTCAATCATTGGGACTATTGTGTTTACTATTTTATAAGTATTTATCTGGTACATGCATGAGTTGTCTGTGTGGTTCTTTATTCATAACTATTTAACTCCGGTGTTGGAGCCAACGGACAGGTATTGATAGTACTATTAGGCTGACACCCCCACTGTTGTTTGTTAGTATACTAGTTAGGACTAACAATGGCCATGTGCGAGCCCTAGGGTGAATATGTTCCGACTAGTTCTGTGTGTACGTCGTAGGTTTAGTTGTGATGCTCATGTTTACATGTGATAGTACTTGCTTATAATTGTATGGACTCATGTCCTACCAAACTTTTATACAACACCAAGTTTTTTTTGTTTACTATTTAAACCTGCGAACTCACCAACAATATGTTGACCTTTTGAGCATATTTTTCAGGTAACAATCATTAAGGATAGCCAGGGATGCTGCCTTAGCGACGACCTTAGGATTGCACTACTTAGACTCATTGGATGTCTTTGACAATTGCTTTGATTTTTAATTATTCACTTATGTTCACTTGTTTTCCCGGGTTGTGGGATTCATACTTAATTGTTTGTATGACTATGTTTGTCGTGGAATTGACTAACTACGACACAAGTCTCCATTTGTGTCGGGTGTTGTCATGACACGTTGACTTTCATCATTTATTGCATCTCTATTAATTAACAATGTGTTATGACGATCCCGTCTATTATATCCTCGTGTTTCCGCTATAAGCGGGGGTGTGACAGATTGGTATTAGAGCCATTGGTTATAGAGAATTAAGTAAATCACTCGACCTAGACTATAACCTAGGAACTTTCATGTAGAATGCATACTAGGGTTTGTGTGCATTTGATGTTACATGCATGTTCTTCATGATTCGATTGACTGCTTATTACTTCCGTGATATATTGCTTACCCACATGTAGTACATATACATGTGAATGTTTTAAGTTCATTATTGGTTATGCTTACATAGCCTGTCTTACAAGTTATCTATAGTATACTTATTTGAGAAGGTTGTGGGTATTATATCATCTATTTATATCTTGAGAAAGCTTTAGGTAAGTGCATACTCTCATTATGTATTTGACTTATATTCGGATGGATTGATAAGTTCTACTCTAAGAATTCTTCTAAGGACTTAGATTGTTAAGCCAACCTTTATTCCATGCGTCTATCGATGTCACATTTGTTATATACTCTCTTATTTATAACTTGTTTGGTTGAATCTTGGAAGACGGACGCGCTGGCTAAGACGACGCTAGTAGACAAGAGACGCGACGTACTCAGATCAGATGACTACTTAATCATAGTTTGGATTAAAGTATATAGATCCTTTAGACTATTCCTTGCTCAAGTGAATGTTTACTCAATCGATTCCTTGTACAACTCTGGTTAATTAACATTTCGTTAGTTACCACATCCTTGATACTCAAATCTTGGATAACACTCTGTACTTGACAAGATATGTTAACTTGGGTAGGTGAAGCTGAGGGTGACCATGCAAAGCAAATTACCATTACGGGTGCACACGTAATTGCAACTTGCAGTGCATGTGAAGCCTGATAAATCTTGCCATGAGATAACCGTCATAGTCAGTACAAATCTCTCATTCTATACCTTGGGACGCTAGAGTATCTATCCTTATAAGACTCTGTTAATGACGATGAAACATTTATAACCTCTACTCTTACTTAAGTTCTATTCTACCTGGAGCCTTCATGGGATTCATATTATGATATTAGTCTTATTCTCTATGGGACATTACTCTTTCTAGCATTTCAGTAACTATGAAACTGACTAATTGCTTAGAATGGATGTGGAGTTCAATGTGCTATAGAGGAGTGATGATACTCCCTACACATGCATTACGTTGTTCATTGGGATGATATTAAGAATAATCGGATGTCACGTAACTAGTTTAAGCATCGTTCTTAGTATATCGTGCATGTGGTGGGAACGCTACGGGGAACCCTATATATAAGCATCATCGGTATACTAAGAATATGCTTAAACTGGGCTATGTGATGATCTTGATTAATTGGAGTACGAACTGATGGAAATGATAAAGTGAAAGAATTGTCAGTATATACCAGGAATTCTTGACATACTAGTTGAAGCATTATGACAAGAAAGAAAAAGCGATAATCCTGACCTGTTAGATTGAGAAAAAGGAAACAGTAGATCTGACCCGTTGGATAGAGAGAAATGAAAAAGTATAATGGATATTAAGAACCATGTTGAAAACTAGGAGATGAAGAATGTTGCTTGTTCACTAATGGGTAAAGCACTAAAATGGTAGAATGCCCAAGCTCAAGTCTAAGGTAAGGAGGTAAGCTTAAGTCTAAGGTAAGGAGGTTGTGATAGCCATGACTTGAGATGAGTTCAAAGCCTTGGTGATTGAGTACTATTACCCAAGGAATGAAATGAAAAAGCTAGAATTGTAATTCTGAAATCGTGCAATGGTAGGGTTAGGTGGTGCTCTTTATACTGACCAGCTCCAGGAGTTGACAAAGATGATGTCATACCTTGTGACAATTAGACCAAATAGAATTAAGACAGACATTTGAAAAAAATCTAGCGAGTAGTAAAAAGAAGTTAGAGAGTCAAACAAGCAAGAAAGTGATAAGGTAGACAAGAAGACCCAAATTTCATTACGGGCGCACATCTTATTATTAATCAATACGTATCTGCTGGATACTGGGATAGGAGATAGCTTCGATTTTCCCAAATTCACTCATTCAATTGACATGAACTCCAATTACTTAGGAATTAGTTAGTCGGTTGAGATGATGTCATGGTAATAATTAGAGGTTGTAAAGATGTACAAGGAGATCATGTCCTTGACATAGACGTAATATCGTACGAATTGGTTATCGAAGCATGAAACCGAGATAGTCCATCAGGAGAAGGCGGTATGTAATTCTCTATCAAATGGTGCAATGCTTAAGATTAAAGGAAAATGACCTGGAAGGGATTTAAGACTCATTTCTTGCATGAAGATTTGTTGATGCCTAAAGAAGCAATGCTATGCGTTTTTGGCACATGTAGTGGAAAAGAAAGCAAAAGAGGATGAGGTGCTAGAGAACATTCCGGTAGCGCGAGACTTTCCAGAAATATTCCCTGATGACTGTTCCGATTTGTCTCCTGCTTGACAGGTGGAATTTCACACAAATATGATTCCTGGAGCAACACCCGTAGCAAAGACGCCATATCGACTAGCATCATCGGAAATACAGGAACTATCGAGTCAATTGCAGGAATTATTGGATAAGGGTTTTATCCGACCCAGCCATTCGTCATGGGGAGCACTGACCTGATTGGTTAAAAAGAAAGATGGGTTGTTCCAGTTGTGCTTAGATTATAAAAAAAAATGAACAAGTTGACTGTCCAAAAACCAATACCCTCTCCCCAGGAATTATGATATATTCGATCAGTTGCATGCAGGACGCAACGTACTTCTCAAAGTCTGAACTTTGGTCAGGCTATTACCAATTAAGGGTTCAAGAAGACGAGACCCGATGGCAACCTTTAAGACTCGTTATGGAAATTACGAGTTCTTAGTAATGTCGTTTGGGCTGACCAACGCTTGGGCAGTGATTATGGATTTGATGAACAGGGTTTATAAACCGTATCTGGACAAGTTCGTGGTCGTGTTTATAGAGGATATTCTCATCTACTCTTGAACAAAAGAAGATCATGATCAGCATCTACGGATGATACTGGAGCTATTAAAGGAAGAGAAATTTACTCCAAAATCTCGAAGTGTGAGTTTTGATTACGAGAAGTGAAATTTCTAGGACACGTAGTGAATGAGAAGGAAATTCATGTTGATCCTGGAAAAATCAAGCAGTTAAGAAATCGGATATGCCTAAGACGCCTTCGGAGATTCGACAATTCTTAGGGTTAGCTGGTTACTACCGGTGATTTATTGCAAACTTCTTCATGATTGCTCAATCCAAAGATAAGAAGTTGGATTGGGGTCACAAGCAAGAAGAGGATTTCTAAACGTTGAAGGAAAGTTTATGTAACACTCCAATATTGACCCTTCCTGATGGATCAAATCACTTTGTAGTGTTCTACGATATGTCACACAAAGGCCTAGGTTGTGTGCTCATGCAAAAGGATAAGGTGATTGCTTACGCCTCACGTCAACTTAAGGTTCATGAAAAGAATTACACGACGCACGACCTGGAGTTAGGCGCGGTAGTGTTTGCACTTAAGATATGGAGGCATTATCTGTATGGGACCAAGTGCGTTATCTACACTGACCATAAAAGCCTTCAACACATCTCTGACCAAAAAGGAACTTAATATGCATCAAAGGTGATGGGTGGAACTTTTAAGTGATTATGATTGTGAGATTCGATATCATCCGGGGAAGGCAAATGTAGTAGTGGATGCCTTGAGTAGGAGGGAACGTGTTAAACCCCTACGTGCTCGAGCATTATGAATGACCATTCAA